>VYZX01010557.1:161109-190137 GCA_013401335.1 Brachypteracias leptosomus
TATGGGTAGCAGAATCAACAGCCTGATCTTAAGAGCCCCTAATGATCCCATGCTGCACACTCCTTGAACATGGCTTTAGAGAGAGATTAAGTGTGCAGGCATGCAGTTCTGAAAAATCTATGGCTCACATAAAATACGCAACATATGATCCAGAAAGATTGAAGCAACAGCGAGAGAGGTGTGAACTGTCTCACTTATCTATACAGAGTCTGCGTGCCAGTACTACAAAGTTCTACATGACTGTGTCCCACTAAGTTGATGCTGAGAGGAGGCACAGCTTGCAGTAGAAGGCGGTGTGTGCTTCACTTTTAGGGAAAAAAAGCAAGAGTTCTTAGCTGCCCCATCTTCTCACTGAGATCACTGAAGCTCTTGTGGATGCTAGGCATATTGTTTAGGAATGTCTGGAAAGACCTTTGATCCTTGGGCTGAAGACACTTTGAAAGAGCGAAGTGGTGGGAGCTGCAAGGATACAACCCCCATGTTTTTGCAGTGCATCCTTTTGGTTGAGGGGTGATGATGATTTGTTGAGGCAGTACATGGAAGCCTGAGCTATCACAGCCTGTCCTGTGCTTGTTTTCTGAGGTAAACAGGAAATCTCAGACCTTAGTAACGTCAGTTCTGAACTTCTCAACAGGGCTAAATTCCATTTGAAGGAAAAAGAGCAGCAGGAATGATGGCTATGTTTAAGTTATTTCATATCTTGTCTTGCATCATCCTCTCATGAGTGCCAGAAGGCCAAAAGGAGACCTCTGATTGTCGTGCAAGACCTGCATAATGGGTTTTTCCAGTTGTTGATATGGCATGTGGAAGGCCGAATGAGCTGTGTTCCTCTTCTACCTAATTCAGAATGACTGGAGAGGAAAACTTTTGCTCTGAATCTGCAAAGACTTGAACCTATGCCCCTCTCTCTTCCCAAATAAGCTCTGAATCCAAAAAACTTACCTGCAAAAATGCTAAGCTGGGTCTGAATTTCAGCCTCCACATTTTTTTCTTAGTATTACCACTGGCAAATTTTAACATAGCATTTGGAATGCCATATCCATCTACAGATTTAACTATCAAAACATATTTAAATAACAAAAATTTTATTAATCTTTGTCAGAGACTAGCAGAACACCCTCACTGGTTTTGCTTTTCTTGAGCTTTCCCAGGCAACTCTTGCCTCTTTTCAGGGTCCATCTTCTACCGATTGGGATAGGAGATTGTGCTGTCACCCATATGTCTTAATCACCATGTTTGCTTTGAGGTGCTGGAAAAATAGGAATGTGAGTAAGCAATTTAAAACTGCCATCCTGAGAGCTCTCTCACCAAACAATATTTGTACCTCAAACTGCTCCATCTAACCTTATTCGAAGAGAAAATCGAGTTGTTAAGAATAGTATGTGACTCTCTCCNACTCAAACTACTGCAAAGGATTAAGTAGGTACTTAACACCATATTGAACAGGAGACAAAAGAATTAATTTCACACAAGAGGAAGAAACCAGCACAAAGAATTCAACAAACTGGGGGTGAAGATCGTGTGTGCTAATTAAGACAGAAACAACTCACATCTAACTGCTAAAGATTGTAGTTGTCAGATCTAGCCCTCCCATACTGCTTCCCCCTGCCCCAATTTGTTGATAATTTGCAGAGCAAAAACCCTCTTTAAAGGAGGGAGAAACCTTTGAGAGAGAGCAGAGTGCAAGTCCTTTCTGCCTAGTAGCTCACCTGGCCAGGTGCTCCCCCAAAGGTCACTCTAAGTTCCTTTCCTGGATAGCAGCCCCACAGAACAGAACCAGGCACCTCTTCTTTGAAAGAATGGCATCTGAATCCTGGTGCTCTTCTACGTAGCCTAAAATGTGGTCCCAGAAGAGTATGNTTCTTAGTATTACCACTGGCAAATTTTAACATAGCATTTGGAATGCCATATCCATCTACAGATTTAACTATCAAAACATATTTAAATAACAAAAATTTTATTAATCTTTGTCAGAGACTAGCAGAACACCCTCACTGGTTTTGCTTTTCTTGAGCTTTCCCAGGCAACTCTTGCCTCTTTTCAGGGTCCATCTTCTACCGATTGGGATAGGAGATTGTGCTGTCACCCATATGTCTTAATCACCATGTTTGCTTTGAGGTGCTGGAAAAATAGGAATGTGAGTAAGCAATTTAAAACTGCCATCCTGAGAGCTCTCTCACCAAACAATATTTGTACCTCAAACTGCTCCATCTAACCTTATTCGAAGAGAAAATCGAGTTGTTAAGAATAGTATGTGACTCTCTCCATCAGAGGCTCTCAAGATCCAAAGCTCAGCCCTGGCTCTAGGGCAGCACTAGGAATGTCCCAGGCCTGATTCAGCCTCTACTCTCATTGTTTAAGTTGTGGCGCCTTGTATTGTGTCTAAATTAAAACATATTCTTGCATTAAAATGATATATAGAATTCAACTTCAAAAGCTGTCTCAGAAACCGTCTCCCCTTTGTGACAATAATGCACAGGCCCACTCATTTCTTTGCTCCACAAAGTGCTGTCAAACATGTCCAGTCATCCAGCGCTCACTGCAGCAAAACTGTTCATCTTTCAAAGGTAGCATTCTCAAAGCTCTTTACNTTTCCTGGATAGCAGCCCCACAGAACAGAACCAGGCACCTCTTCTTTGAAAGAATGGCATCTGAATCCTGGTGCTCTTCTACGTAGCCTAAAATGTGGTCCCAGAAGAGTATGTCTGCCTCAGAAGCACTATGCTGTGCCTACCTGAATTAAGAGTTGTCCTTGGCCTGACAGGGCTGCAGATGCTATGTAACCTGTCACTGGAATAGCAAATGAGCTCACATAACTAGAAAAAGGCCTTGAACTTGAGCAGTATAAACATGCCCCTTTCAGGCTGAACAAATCAATCCATTCATTACAAGTAGCAAAGGCAACACAAAATGAGTGGGAATGAAATGGTTCTCATCACTAATAAGCCACAGGAACAGGAATGAAGCTGACCTGTACTGCTCAGTTGTTACTAATAGGCTAGCTTTAATGGTATTTTAACCAGTCTCCTCCTCTCCAGAAGAGAACATACAGCCTCAATAACACAGTCAGAACCTCCACTTATTTGTCAGCACACCAAGTAAGCAGCACCTTTCTGTTGAAATCACCACTAAAGCTCATAAAAGTCTTGTAGTAGCGTAAAAATGGGCACAGCAGCACCTGGTTGAACATCTGCTTGGATGTTGAGAGTAGAGAAATGGAGCCCCTAATGTCTTCTTATGGAGAAAGAATCCTCTCCTGCTTGAGCTAAAAGAGGATCTCTGTGAGAATGCGTAGGTGTCATTGGGATTATTTCCTCTGGTCTCCAGGCTTAATTGAACCAAACATTCTCCATCTCTCCTACTACACCGCAAAAAGCAGATGGCACATATGCCCAAAGAAAACTAGAGATAAAGGATATGTCTAGAACTTGAGTCTATTTCATGGTATTATTAGAAATGTTAACTTTCCCCACAACACACATGAGCAATTTTCTTGAGTCCTCACATAGTGCCTGCTTTCATTCAGGCAGAAGGTATATCAGGAGGTAGGAAGTGCAGCATAAGCAAGATACTTAATTTGGGATCATATAATAAAATAATCAGAAAGAAAAGTTGCAACATGCCCTAACAGGCAACAATAAATTTCTTTTATTAACTGATTATCACTAATAGCTACTGCAAGCAAAGGAAAAAATAAAATGGAGAGCCAGCAAAAGGGAAGCCTCAGCCAGCCAACAGGAACAAATACCAACAAATTTTCACACAAGCATTTGAGACATTCTCTCCTTATCAAATGACATAGAAAAACAAAATGTAGCCCCCACTTAATGAGGTTCATCCCCTTCTGTGATTGACCCAAACATATATGCCTTTGTGTGGAATTTCTGGCATAAAGAAAGAACATGAAAGTAACAGGCCCTATGATGCACACAGAATGGAAAGCAGCCTTTTTCACCCTTCCACATTGTAGTAGCATTGTGCCTTGTCTTTGACTTTAGGTTCGAGAACGTTGTTAGCCTTTGCAGATTCCTACAGGCTTGAGTTCTGCTGAGCCTGCCAGTAGGAAGGCCATCTTGCTATAACTGTGCTTACTCATATGGAATAGCTAGGACTTTTCACCACATCGCAACTTACGTCATCAATCCTGAACACCACATCACTGCTGTGCAGGCTCCCTCCTCCTGCAGACTAATCTTGCTGCTTGGCGTCAATGGAAGAGCTTTCAGAGTTGAGGAGTACTGGCACACTTGAAATTTCAGCTAATCCTCTTTCAAAAGACATTGTTGCTATTCTTGGAATAATGAGTAGGAAGTTTCCTCGCTCTGTTAATGGGTACAATCAGAGGCAAAATTTTTTAGTTGTTTTCTGACAGCTTGCTCCAAAGATGCTGTGACCCATATCACTTCTGGTTGAAGCAAAAGAAGTCAAAGCATCCAGGTTTTTCTCTGAATGACAATTCATTAAACAACACCTGGTCAAAAATTGCTGAAGTCCAAACATTCTCCTGACAAGAAGAGTTTTTTGGCCCAGGAAGAACATTTTAAATATTTTTAAATGTTGGCTAACACTTTTAATGACCTTCCAATGGAAAATATAGGAACAAAAATGATCTTGCTGATTCTTATGCGTCACAATTTATTGAAAGATACAGGTTCTCATGAGACCTTATCATACACTGAAAATGTGTGGTTGGTTTCTTAGCTGGTTTTAGCATTCATATTCTCAAATGGTGGCAGAGATAGATTACAAGAACTCCTTACACTTGTGCTCAATGGAAAGAGCTTCTGAACTCTAACTAATCTGTGTTACTTCTTAACATGGAGAACATATCCTCTTAGAGACTAGCCACTAGATGCTGTTATTCTGGTAGTACAGTTCCATCACCATGGGCTAAGTGCAGTATTTTTTTCCTTCATTTGCTAGCACGATCCATCTCTGTTTAGTGTGGCTGAACTTCACCTGAGAAGTGAAGTTCAACTCCCTGTAAAATGGTGTTGGTACAGCTCAAAACTACCTGTGAAGACACACCCATCTCCTCTCCCCATCCCACCCCATCTACTGGCACATGTCTGCTTTCACACTGCAGATGTGAGAAAGACATTGTAATGCTATTCACTGATCTGGGACATACCATGTACTCTTTCTCAGGCAGTAGTGGTAAAAGTAGTTACATATATGATTGCATTCATATGGTGGAGGCGAAAACGTTAGAAACCTGATTGCTGGAGAAGATGTGAAAGAGATAAAAATTAATCCAAAGAAGATAAAAATTAACCCAGAGAAGACTCCAGGAAGACCTTATTGTGGCCTTCCAGTATCTGAAGGGGGCCTACAAGAAAGCAGGGAAGGGACTTTTTACAAAGGCTTGTAGTGACAGGATGAGGGGTAATGGCTTTAAACTGGACAAGGGGAGATTTATATTAGATGTAAGGAAGAAGTTTTTCACTCAGAGGGTGGTGAGACACTGAAACAGGTTGCCCAGGGAGGTTGTGGATGCCCCAGCACTGGATGTCTTCAAGACTAGGTTGGATGGGGCTTTGAGCAACCTGGCCTAGTGGAAAGTGTCCCTGCCTATGGCAGGGTGGTTGGAACTAAATGGTCTTTAAGGTCCCTTCCAGTTCAAACCATTCTATTATTCTAATGTCTTGATGCTAAACTATAAGTGTCTTGAGTCCCTAACCAGTGTGAGCGGCATAGCAGGGCAAAGAAGAGAGTGAAGATACCTTTCCCTCTGTGATACTATTAGTATCTTTTGTAAAATTAAGGTAGAACAGCTATGTGGAATAAGAACAATAAGCAATTTTTTAATACTTTCACTGATCCCTTAAGTGCTTTGTAAGGTGGGTAGGAGGGAGAAAGAAACAGAGCGAGTGCCACTGATGTCTAGCCATGTCTTAGGTGGGATCTGGCAGTCAGTAAGCTCCAGAGCGGTGTGAGGAGGAGCTTTGAGCCAGGGATATCTAAACAAATCCCTTCTCTTGCAAAATATGTTGAAAGATCATTTAGGGATTTAAGTCTGGCTAGGACAATCTAACTGTTCCTTTTCCATGAGTGTTAATGGAAACTAAGCACCTGAAATCTTTTGGTGGATTTGGAAGACTCAGCCTTTTAAAGGCATTCAGAGGAGGTGGGAACCCTGCTGTTCAGATTTCAAAGCTGAGATATGCTGCTGCACGGTGAGCTCCTGAGAAACCAGTTTCTTTGCTTTTGAACTGAACCTCTTTTGAAAAAAAATGCTCAGATCACTAAGCCATTCTAGATAGGAACCAAGAGCTGTCCTGCTTCTTCACAGATTGCAGGTAATCTGAAGATCTCACATATGACTGCAGCACGTCCTCAGAAACCAATGTTCCTTGAAAGATGACTGGTTTCCTTAAGATTATTCTGCTGTCCTAGGGCAAGAGTACAGGCTGCACAAGAGTCTGTCATTCTACTGCTTTTAGACTGTCCATAGGCTTCTATGTGATACTTTATCACTTCACACTAGTCTTTATGGATTTCTGACTAAATTGCTGCAATTGATTGGATTACAAAAAGGGAAATCACCCTTTTGCTTGTGTTTGATAGCTTAGTTTCTTCTCACTAGTAGAAACTGCAGCATGAGAAGCCTTTATATAAGAAAAAAAATGTGAAAATGCTGAGAAGAGGCACAAATTAAGGCTCTTCTAATTCAAGACTGGCAGCTACAAATGCTTTAGGAATAAGACTGGGCATTGTTTGTGTCGTACTCTTGCCACCTGCAAGGGTATGTTTCTCTCCTTTAAAAAGAAATGGAGTAAGATCCTTGTGTTTAGGATGACAAAATTCATAGCAAAGTCAGATTCAGGGTGTCTCCAAAGCAGACAGACTATAATAGGTTTTTGTTCTAGTTGTTGGAGCTCCCTCACTGAGTTGAAAAAGTCTGTTTAGCAAGACTCAGTGGCCTACAGCTATGCTTCTTCAGGCTACACTCATGTCAGCTATCATAAGCTAAATGAGTCAGTCTAGGTGTGCAGCTGGATTGAAGACTTCCAATAAAAACTGAAGGGGGTCTGCAGTAAGTGAACTTCCTTCTGAGTCACCACTACACCAGTGCAATAAGGTGCTATAATCACAGAATGTTAGGGATTGGAAGGGACCTCGAAAGATCATCTAGTCCAATCCCTCCGCCGGAGCAGGATCACCTAGATCAAGTCACACAGAAACGCGTCCAGGTAGGTTTTAAACATCTCCAGAGAAGGAGACTCCACAACCTCCCTGGGCAGCCTGTTCCAGTGCTCTGGCACCCTCACTGTGAAGAAGTTTCTTCACAGAAGAAACATTCTATGTGAATTTATGTGAAACATTCTATGTTCCAGCTTACACCCATTGCCCCTTGTCCTATCATTAGATGCCACTGAGAAGAGCCTGGCTCCATCCTCCTGACACTCACCCTTTACATATTTATAAACATTAATGAGGTCACCCTTCAGTCTCCTCTTCTCCAACCCAAAGAGACCCAGCTCCTTCAGCCTTTCCTCATAAAGGAGATGCTTCATTCCCTTAATCACCTGGCTCTGCGCTGGAATCTCTCAAGCAGTTCTGTGTCCTTCTTGAAACGAGGGGCCCAGAACTGGACACAATATTCCAGATGAGGTCTCACCAGGGCAGAGTAAAGGGGGAGGAGAACCTCTCTCGACCTACTAACCACCCCCCTTCTAATACACCCCAGGATGCCATTGGCCTTCTTGGCCACAAGAGCACATTGCTGGCTCATGGTCATCCTGCTGTCCACCAGGACCCCCAGGTCCCTTTCCCCTATGCTGCTCTCCAACAGGTCAGTCCCCAACTGAAGTGCTAGGGCCTGAGCAGACCCCGACTTAAAGTTGACATATGGATGAATCTCACAACTGGACAGTACAACTGAAACCAGCAGAGGATTTTTCTGTGCTGGGAAACTAGCTGATTGTCTGTGAGAACAGACACAGCTAGCATGATAAAAGGGTGAGCAGAATCCAAAGAAGATAAAGGTACCTCCTCCTTGTTCTTTCCCATGTCTGGCCAACCTTGGATGGAATCCAAAGAGGAGGAAAAATAGCAGATGTCCCGCTGTTGAAGTTTTGAGGTTGCCTACGCAACCTGAGCTGTTTGTTCAGTAGGAACAGCTGGTCCCACTTCCAGAGAAGTCAGAAGCCATTCTGCAGTGGAGACACCACGTAGGATTTTCCCCCACCATTGAGAAGGCCCCTGACTGCTCCCTGCAACCAGGGTTCCCCAGCCACAGCAGGACAGAGGGAGATATTGGAAGAGATACTGGAAGAGACGTTGGAAGAGACATTGAAAGAGACAAAGGTAATGGATTTGATTGTCTACCCCTTTGGAATAGGTCACAGCTTGGTCATGTATCTTTTTGGTGTTTTTCATATTATGTTGATGCACCTCTCTGGCATTTGCCAGGGAAGCCTGTGCATGGCCATGGTGGTATTTGGGGTGTGGTTGATTTCTCCACCCATCATCAAATTTGCTGCCTGACTCCTTTTCCCTTCCATTATTTAGTTTGTAATGAGGTTTATTTTTCCTTTCATTATATCACCTGTGGTTAGCAGAATCATCACTTGGGTTTCTGGCCACGCAGCATCAGCTTTTCATTTTGTAGAAATAGACAATAAAGTCTCCATCTGTATCCTGCTGGTGGTGGCCGTGTTTCTGGTGTTGTGCAGGATAATTGGCAAAACACCAACTTATACTGGTACCTGGGGTTGTTCTTGCCCAGATGCAAGACTCTACACTTGCCTTAAATTTCTCTCTGCCCAACTCCCACCCTGTCCAGGTCTCACTGAATGGCAGCACAGCCTTCTGGTGTGTCAGCCACTCCTCCCAGTTTTGCATCATCAGCAAACTTGGTGACAGTGCACTCTATTCCCTCATCCAAGTTGTTAATGAATATATTGAATAGTACTGGCCCCAGTACTGACCCTTGGGGGACCCCACTAGATACAGGCCTCAAGGCCTATAAGGTTCAGTGTCCCTAGTAAGATGTAATGCTGAAGTCACTTGAACTCCTAGTATGACTAAATGAATTTTTTGCTGTTGTTGTTCCATGCTTGCCTTTTTCAGAGTCTTCTGTCAAACTCCATTTAGTTAACAGAAATCACTGGGGCTATGGTCATATGCAATATCTAACAGCCTGGTCTTGGTTAGCCTAACACCTGCACAACAGCTTGTGTGGAAGAAATGGCAATTCTGATCACAGGGGACTGCTGCCTTCTGTCTCAGAGGCAGCTGTGCCTCAGTGGCAGGTAGTAGTCAGTTTGAGCGCTCAGAAAGAAGGTTTCTGTAAATGGAAATTAATATTCTTCTGGCTTGGAAACAAAGTATAACATCCCTCAGGGCGAGAAGGGAATTCCAGTCTACAGCTGTTATCTGGTGAAACTGTTTCCAACTACCTATCCTCTGAACTCCTTAATTCACCAACTCTTTTTTTTCTAAGGGGAATAATGCCTCTGAAAAGCCTTGCTAAGGCTGTGTATGAAGGGAGAGAATTTCTTAACTGCTTCAGCTAGTGCTTCAGTGTAGGGTATGAAAGCCAAGAACCCCTCTGATGAAGTTCATGCAACTGTTGGAAACTAATGGAAATTTAATTGCAGTGCTGTAAGAGTCCCTGTGAAGTGCACACCAAAGTCTCTAGCAGGCCATAGAATTGTGTTCACAGAGCAGAAGTGGAATCCATTGGAATGGTCATGGGCACCTTGAGAATGTGCTTGGAATAGAAGGTATAGCATGGCTGTGTCAAAGGCATGCTCTGTGGATGACCTGTGGGCCTGGGCACTGCTGAGGGCTGAAGGGAAGTGCATGCCAGGGTTTCCTTGGTGAAATTAAGTAGCAAGAGACTGAGGGATGGGCTGAACTTTCACATGTGTGCAGTTCCACAGCACACTGACTGGAAATTCGTTTGGAAATCTAATGGTGGCTAGATGGAATGGCCAGGATATTAGAGGTTGGCTGGATATTCCTCAATGTTCTTTATTCAACAGTTCAGTGTCAGAGCCTTACATTTTCCTTCATGATCCTTAAAATAGAAAAGGCAAATATTTGGATCCTTCCCTATCACCTTCTCCTCCATAACTCAAAGCTGAACTCTTAAACCTCTGAAAGTATGTCTGTAACTAGACTGACTCCTCAACTTTTAGAAGCTAAAACACAGCTGAGGCCAGGAGGTGCTAATGAGATGCTAGCAAGTGGAGAAGGAGTGATGGTGTTCTGAGTCTCTACAGGGTTGGGTATTTTCTCCTTTATATAGTATCCAAAGTTTTGTAGTCTCTATGCAGACATGGAAGATGCAGGCCATCTTAGTGCAACTTTCCATGTGTTAAGTGCTCTGAACAAAATTCTGCAAGTGCCTAGAAATAGACTTAGGTTCCTTCATCATGGACTGCTGACTTACCGTGGTTGAGGAGGGAGGAGTTTGGTTATGCATATGTAAGCCATTCTTTAATTTTATTCTGCAAGATTCTAAACCCAAAGTATATGTCATATTCATACATGCATTTCCTCAGCCTAACATTATTTTCTGATCGTCACTCTCTGCAGTGGAGAGCATGGCTTGCTTTCTAGGGTCATTGAGTTCGGCTTACTGCACCTTACTTCTACAGTTAATTAAGACTTGTGCAATACTCTTGATTTTCTTTGCTCTCTCTGGCACTTTCTAGTTCCAGCTTTTGTTTTCTTCTTTTGCTAGAGGTTGCAAGTTTGTTGGGAAGTGTTCTGCTGCCTGCAGTGCACATAGAGTAAAAGTGCTTTGGATTTTTGTTACTAAGTATCTACTGCATGGCTGCTTTTGTCTCCAAGGAACTAGAATCAGTGACTTTGTAACAGCTGGTACTGAGACCTCCAAGTGTCAGGATGAGGTGCCTGCACTTTCATTCCTCTTCCTGAGCCTTTGCCTTGCTTGTAATGGCTCAGAAAGACTATGGCAGCCTCAGCTTCATGAAAAGATCAAGGAGATGGCACTTTACATCTATTACTTGACCTCAGACAAAATAAAAATCCTCTGTCTTCCTGGTTATGTGATGTTTTTGACCAACGGGAGATTCATAGGAAGAAAAACCTACAAGGAGCAAGACAAAAAAAGGAAAGGAACAGAACGTGATGGAAGTAAAAGAGCTGAATGTGTAGTGTTATCATGGAGTCTGGGCATCATAATTCTGCTCTGGTGACTAATTAAGTTAGGGCTTTTACGTCAATCCAAAGAGTAAGATGAGGAATTGTTAATAATGGAAGGAGGTGGAGGATAGAGTCAGGAAGAAGGAAAAAATGGAATTGTACAACCTTATAGAATTGAAATTTGGCTGTATCTGAAGGTTGGTCCTCAAAGACAAATCTGCAGGCTTCTCCACTGGGGGGCTCTGTATGAAATACAATCAGCTGTGAGGTAATTGTGAACCTCTGAGACCAACCAATACTAGCACATTGGAGAATGGGAAACTTGCCACATCACCCTTAGCTCTCCACAAAACAACAGTGCTGGCATCTGAGAATAGACTGCTCAACATGCAGCAGCAGTAAGGCCAACTGGCCCAGGAGCAGAAACTTTTGATGAGCAAATGCCATCTTGCAGAATGTGCTGAAGCCTTGAGACTCCTGGATGGTATGCACCTTTGAAATGTAGCACATCTTATCAGTTGATATCATTAGCTACTACCTCATCTTCTCCTTCTGGTTGTTTGCTGTTTTGATTTGTTTTCTTTAATTAACCCAGCCTTCTGAAGGAGAGGGCTATGCAGCAGTCACTCTTGTGTTTAACTTCCTTCCTAAAAAAAACTGCTGTCAGGCAGTGTTGCGGTTGGAGTGGTTACAAGACTCTTTACATAAATCACTCTCCCGAAACTCATTTGTCTTAACAAGTTCTTGTATCAATGTTCTCTTTATTATCTCTCCTTGGGAAGGCTTGCAGTCTGTCTCAAGACCCTCAGTCTGTTATAGGAGGAGGCAAAATGAAGGCAACTGAGTAAGTATACTAAAAATTACACCTATATTACAATAGACTGTCTGTTGCACTCTTGTGCCCTTGTAAATGCTTTCCGGGGAAATGCAAGGCAAAATAAAATGGTTTGCTTTTTGCTTCTCCAGCAGTTATAAAGGCTGCCTTCATGACATTGTCTTTTTAATTTCATACCTCCTTTCCTCTCAAGGTTTTCATTCAACCATACTTCCTTTTTTTCGCGTGCATGTGTCAGATCCTTACTGAAAGTAACCTGAGGCTCTTGGTCTTGACAGTGCCTGAAGCAGGGAATGAGGGATAAATGTAGGGTATCTTATATTCCATTTTGGGAGGGTGTTGATGATTATGGTGACTTTGAGGTTTTTTTGTATTTAAATATTGGAGTGTGGAAGGAAAGAAGTACTATCAGTGTTGGCTTCGTGTGACATTTCCATTTATGATTCTCCAATATCCTTAACTGAATTCAACAAAAAGGAGGAAATAGGGGAAGGAAGACCTCATACTTTGAGTGTTTGGAACATAAAAATGTTTGGGCTAAAAAAGGCAGGTTAAAAGAAATAAGTGTTTCTCAATGCATCCTTGACTCACTCATGATAGAACCAGGACAAGCATGAACTTTGAGATATGCAGCAGTGCACAGAACAGCTGCCACGGCATTGGGACCCATGCCATGTCCATTACTACAGCCAATTGTTCTCTTACAGAGAACAGCCACTGTTGACTACAGCGCTGCCCTTCTTCTATTTGCTTATTCAAGATATCTTTTTAGTTAGCAAGGCAGCCTTTATTTCTACCAAGGCAAAAGTAGTCTTCCCTATTAACTGTTCAATCCAGGTACTAAAAGTTTAATTAAATCTGCATCTGTTGCCTGCAGGCCCATTAGAACTCCAAGGGCCTCTGCTCTCTCCTCATGTCTGTTCATGGCTGTGGGCTTCCACTGGATTGGTTTCATTGCCTTCAATGGTTACTCTCCACTTGTGCCAAGGCAAACAAAACAAGAATTATACACTTAGTGTCTAGAAGACTTTGGGAACAGACAAAATATGTAATTTTCCTCTTTAGATCTATAGTTCATCTGTAGAAATCTGCTTTGGAGACTCGTTTGAACGTTGTTTGTGAGAAAGCTTGATCTATCTTTTCTTGAAAATCCATTTTTATGTAATTAATAATTAAAACAACAACATCAAACGCCTGATTGAGAAAACTGGTTTGGATTCTTCATAGTCAAATCCTCAAACAGCCAATGAACGCATACCCAGAAATCCTGTGCCATGGAAATTCAGCAATTCTTTCTACCCTGGAGATTTTCAGTTGTCTATGGAATTGTTATGCTCTCTCTACCATTGTAATTACAGAAATTACACCAACCATCATTTGGTGAGAAACGTGGGGCACCACAGGTTCTCAGGGGTGCAGAGACTGTGTCCAACACACAGCTACACAAAGGAGTGCAAGCATGCCCACTCGTGTGCCAGCACTGTGCCCTTAAAACAGCATTTCTGTCTTGCAAAGCAGGCCAGAAATATCCTAGTGGATGGATATGCTATTGTTAACTAGAATACCTATTAGCAAATGAGGTGATTTCTGGCTTGGTGCTGGTGGAAATCACAAGGCTGTAAGGACAAAGAACAGCCTGAACCCTTCAGTGAAAAAGAGTTCCTGAAACAGAACTTTACAAAGGACAAGGGAGAGTGAGGGGTCAGTAGCAAGTAATCAACCCATACTTGCACTCATCACCATGATGGACAGGATAAAATCGAGATGTCACTTTTCCAGATTCACATCAAGTTCTCTTTTACCTAAGTACATAAATACAAAGCTAAGGAGCCTTTCCTGCTGCATTTGAGGAACTTTTTTTTTCTTCATAATTTATACAAATACCAGTGCTTGGGGAAGTGAAAGATTAATAGCAACTGCTTGGTGCCAAGCAGAGTGCAGACAGGTTTCCTTAGTGTGGCTCTGCAGCTTCTCCTTACCTGTAGCACCTCCATTAGCCTAGTCCTGAGCATTCATTCAGCTGCTAGTACACCCAAACCCTGGTAGTCAAGACCACATAGCTCTGCTACTGATGCAGAAAGCTGCCTAAGTTATTGGCGTGTTATTCCAGTGTGGATTGTCCATGCAGCTCTGCTGATACATTAAGATCCTGTCTTACTCTCCCATGCTATGCCAGTTTTGCTCCTTCACCTGTCTCACCACATGCAGTCCCAGTTACTCATTTGCACAACACTCAGTCTTCATCCAAGTCCTGTAGCATCACTTCCTCCAGTTCTCCATGTCTCTTCCTCCAAATGCAGACCTCTCACATTGATCTCAATTCTGCCCAAACAAATGCAGTTCTGGACTTGCACAGTGGCTCTGCTGAGTAAACCTGGGTTTGCCACCTGAGAAAACACCTACATAAAGGCTAGATAAATGTCATTAATCTCACTCTAGTTTAACTAATTGAAGTGCTGGGGCCTGGNCAACACTCTAGTGTGCTGCATTAGCAGCACACTAATGCAAACCCATGGTAGCCCACAGGCACCATAGCCACTGTATGGGCTGCTTGCCATTAAAGATCTCACCACCTAGCAGAGGATAGTGGTAGTCGACAGAATGTACTGTTTCAGTTTAAATAGAAGCATCCTGTTGCAGTGTTAATATCAGTAAATACATCTCTAGAGTTTGTGTCAAACCAAAGCTGTGGCTGCTGCTGATGTTACAGCACCTGCCATGCTGTCTGCTACAACAGCTTAGAAATGGAGTGGCAAAAAAGGTTGACAAATCTTTTAGCTTCATGAACTGTGGTCTGATGGTTGATACTGAGGAAGGCTATGCTTGATTTTTGTAGTATATGTAACTAGGGCTCTTTGTTTCAGCGTACAGCAGGAACTGGGTAACAGGTAGACAGTCAGTGTTTTGCTTGCCTCCTAAGCACTCCCACCTGTGTTTTTTTTCTGTGCTGTCAGAAGTTTACCAAGCTTGAATTTTTCTTGCTTGGGAGCCTTTACTTATTTCTTTCCTTCTGGTAGCATGAAGTCTTTTTTGCTTACTCAGAGCTTCTTCTAAGCTCCCTCTGGAACTTAGTCTCAGGTTCAGAATGTGGTCACTTACTCTTTGAAGCATAAAACACAGGTCAAAAGAGCTGATATTTTTTTCTGTAGTCATCACCACACCACTAAACAAAATAATTAAATGCTAAGTTTTTTTAGAAAAGCATTGGTGAAATCTTCTCCTCTATCTTTCTTTATTGATGATTTTGTTAATTCAGTGGGTTATAAAAACTGGATACATGTGTCACAAAGCACATCTCAGTGAATATATATGTTTGTATAATTTTGAACCCCTCATTCCTTCAGACTTTGCTTCTCTGCACAGAGATGTATGTCTAGAGGGAAAGGAAGACATATTCTCATAGGGACATAGATGTAGCATTCACATGCCACTTCACCCTATCCATTCACCGTTCAGTACATGCAGATGTGCCATGTTCCTCATCCTCCCAACAGCTATCTGGGAATCCAGCAACAGAAACCTTCATTACAGCCTTTTTCTCAGCAGTGCTGTATTCACATGCTGCCATTGTGGTGCAGCTGCCACCCACAGTACTCTTGCAGCAGAGCTGTAGAATGGAGGTTTTGGGGAAAAGGGAGGATGTAACTGCAAGTGAGAAAGGGGAACAAGGGTGAACTACGTAAGGATACGCAGGAGGTGCTGTTTGGAAGGAGTCAGTGAAGTTTGGACAGGGGCTCCAAGCTCTTTTCTTGAAGGCTAGTTTCATTCCTGCTGAAACCTTTGCAAATGCCACTGTGCTATCAGGGCCACTCAGGTCTTAACTTTTCTTCATGACTTTAATAAAAGGAGTTGCAATAGAAAGATATCATTAAATTGGTCTTATTTTGGCTATTTTTTTGTGACATATCTCTATCTACTGCCGTACTGGATCCCAAGGGAACAGTTGCTGAAAGGAAAAAGGAACCAACATAAATAGCTCCTTGCTGATAAGACAGAAGAATTCCAGAAGCATCTAGGGCACATTCACATCCTGAAGGCACTCTTGTCCTTGTTCCAGACCTCCCTTGCCATCTCTGCCATTATCAAATGCAGACCAGGTCTACAATGAATGCACCCCTCGACTGTGGGACATGTATTCAAGTCATGTAAGAACTCCCAGAGCATGCCCCCCTCTCATACGATCATGACAGTGTGTGAAAGAGTGGCCTTTGGGTTTGTAAAACCCTGGGGCCTGCCCCAGTACTGAATGAAAAACCAGCAGGATGGAGGATCCCTATCAAAGTGATGTCCCCAGGTAACAGCTAATTGTGCTGAGCTAATGAACCCTTGTTACCATCAAGCCTTCTACCACAAACAGGAGGGATGAGGAACACAAATGCTCTTCTTATTACTGGAAATTAAAGCCTCAGCCCAGAATCCATTAAGCCACACGTATCATGCAAGAGTTCTCCTTGGGTAAGGCAGGAAAAATCTGACAGAGCAAGACTTTGAAACTGTCTGTGTGGCTTGGTGAGTGCATGTACTGCTGTGATTGTGTCAGAGGAGGAGGGGATGGAGACAGCAGACCCCAGTATGGCTCTGTATTTAATAGGAGGACAGGGGGAGGGAAAATACAGCTGTGGGAAGAAGAAACTGCATCTTGCTAGGCTTTGGTTTTTGGAGAAGGTAGTCTGTCAACTCATTCATGTGCACAGATGTGATAATTACTTTCTGCTTCCCTGGCTCACATGCAGTGCCTACCTCTGTGGGAGGCTTTTCCTTTTGCTCCCACAAGAGGAATATTTTTGGTGTCTTCCATGTGCTTGCTAGGCTTTCTCCCATCAAACCAGATTGAAACAGTGGGAACTACAGACTTAACCTGCCTTCTCTCACTACCCCTCATCATCCTGTGCAATTCAGAACTGGTTCATTGCTGCAAGAAACAAAACATGCTCCAGCATGTGTGAGTGTTTTCTTACATTTTTTTACTTTGACACATTTACACCACTGTTTTACTCCAACATATTTTCTTACTGGACTCGCTCTTTTTGTAAACCTTGCTGGACTTGCATGCAATATGCGTTCACAGCCCTGACAACCTGAAATCACATGTCTGAACTCCTCCTCAAATTCAATATTCAATTTTATCTCCAGCCTCCACTGCTCATTCTTTCTAGTGTACATAACTGACACCAATCATGAATGGTTGTTAAGGATTTTTGGCCAAGTTATAGATCTTTAATTTGTTAAAACTTTTCCTGATATCAAGCTGTCCAGGGAGTGAATCAGATTTCAGGATTTAGAGCAATGGTTTTTATGCCATATAATTGACCTCATAACATTTAACACTTCTTGTCCTGTTTGTCTCCTCCTTTCAAGGCACTGTAGCCTACTTGACAGATCAGAGCCCTGGGACACAGGTTTTCCTCTCAGCTTTGACTAGCTGGGTGAACTCAAGCAAAACATTTTCCATCACCCCCTTCTGTAAAATGAGGACTACCTTTGCAAACACTGAGGGGTCTACTGATAAAAGGTAAAGCAGAAGAGACAGTATTATTAGTACTATTATTACCTACTTTTGCATAGTATTTCTATCATTCATCCCGCAGCAAGATCTTGCCATGGTTAGAAGAGTACTAGAGGGAAAGCTCACATACTTGCTGTACTTTCAGATATTGGTAGGGACATACACTAGCAATATTCCGCCTGTGAATAAGTGCATTACTTCCCAAAGCACTTCAGAAAATCCAACATTACTGAGCATATGGGCTCATCTCTGAAATTCAGATGTTTCTGGTGTTTCTTAGATCTGAGAGCTGGCCAAAGCATCCTGTAATGAAGTCTTGTAAAAAACTGCAGCAGAAGAATGGCCCTGATTCCTTATCCTCTATAAGTCATATTATAATTTGTGCTTGAGGTAGTGGGATATAAATTGCTCAGTCAGGATTTTCTAGCATCTCAAACCCTTGTCACACAAAAGAAAACAACTTCACAAGAGGAAGACAATGAAGAATGGGCCTGTCATCAATTAATCAAAACAGTGAGAGGAACATGATGACAAATTTACACCAGCATATGAACAGGGATAACACCTCTGCTCAGTGTATGTGTATATCCTGTGAAGGGACACAGGTGGTCAACATCCCCAAGATCTAATCTCCAAAAAGAGGCACCAATGCCAGGCAGAGATATCCTGAAAATAATGCTATCTGCAGTCATACTCTACTGTCCTCTCCTAGCACTCTAAGTATTTCTTGAAGATCTCCTAGACACTGCCCAACCAGGTTAAATTGTATTGCTTTATGAGATCTGGCAATTCTTCCATCTCACAGTGATGAGCACTGGTCACATACACTCTGAGCATACAGTAGTGGGCTCCTTTCTTAAACCCAGGAGTTGCCTACTGGGAAGGCAGCTTCAACCAGTCAGCATTTGTTAAGGGTAATGTTCAGTGTGAGCTGTTTATTATTAATTTCTCCTGAGCACGAAGCTTCACAAAAATAGAACATAAACCCCTGTCATTCCTTCCCTCCCCCCAGCTACACTGAAGCATTATTACAGTCACATACGTAAATGAACCAGGCATTCAGAAACTTCACAGCCTCTGCAGGATAAGGTTATGGGGCTTCTGGCCCTCCTGCATTCTATAGTTTCCACTGGTGCCCTTCCCCTTGTATCTTCCCACTGCTGTCCACTCTTCCACTACTTTGTATGTCCCTGCACAGAACCCAGAAGTATGGTATACCCTATCTTATGACTCCTGCAGAAGCTCTGGAGATCATGCAGATGTGCACACTGCTAGGATGTAGTCCTGAGGCAATGCTCCAGCCATGTTTTCAGGCTTTGCGTTTGAAAAGTTAATATAGACATGAAACCAGCCTGAAGGTTGCCCTTAGCAGAGAGTAGAGACACACTGTAGATGCCTTTCATCCTCTTCTTCCCTCTCACCAGTATTTCTTCTGCCTACCTATAAAATAACTTGCTGAAAGCAAATGGAGTTTGGCAGAAGTCTGATCCTTCCCTCAAAAATGAGTAGATTCTTCTACCTTTGGGAGGCTAAATACCCTTAAATGTCTGATACTGAAACTCTTTGCCAATTCTTTTCATCCATCAACAATGCGGTATTCCCTATCTGCTTGGCTGTGTAAGAGCCACAGTAAATGAGGTGATAAAGGTGGCATAATAGTTCCACTCAGAGCATGTCTAGTAAAGTCAATATTTATGTATCCAGTTTAACAAAGATGAGAAACTCTCTCCTTTCTTGGTGGAAACAAGGGACCAGCAGTGGATGTTGCTGCAGCTAACATGGAGATCAATATTTTCCCAACTGAGTAATAAAGAATTCTTGGGGGAAACATTACAGCAGTTGGCTGTGCCATCCCAAATGACTGCCATGGCAAGTATGCACAGAATCCAACACACTAACTCAGACTAGCAGGCTCCCGTGGTAGGACAGAAGTCAGTTCAAAAAGATCCGTAACATCAGAAGTTATGTATGAGTGTTATCTCACATCTCCAAGTTTGAAGACACTTAGTTAAGTGAGTTCATTCAGATGGTTCTTCAAACTACCTAGGTTGTAGAATAGTGCAAATTACTGATCAGAGCCACACAGTCTATCCACATCAGGAGTTTGAGGGGATATAGATTTACTAGCACAAAACATTATAGAGGAAAACTGCTTGAAGAGAGGTCTTTGGCATGAGAACCAGGGACCGGTTTGAGAAAGAGAAGGAGATTCCTCAGATTCTTTGTTAGTTCAGATGAAGGTTACTGGTCCAGTATGCATGGCTATCAGCATGGGCCCTCAGGACAAATCCAGATAGTCAGTTACTATGGTGAAAGGGGCCATGTGAGTACCTAGGCAGACACAGGCAATTTACTGGTGTCCTACTGGGAATGGATTTGCAAATTAAAAAACAGCAAATGAAAGACAAGGACATTTGTGAGAATTCAGAACTGATTGCAGAGCTGAAACTTTTTCTGGAAGAGCTCAACAGAGGCAGAAACAGTATTGCTCATAGAGGGTCAAAAGCAAGGAAAGACGGGTCTAAGCTTGGTTCCACAACTGAAGTAGAAAGAAAGTTAACAATCTCTATAAATCTGGAGAGGTACTCTCTCTTCTGGAAAACGCTACAATGTATAAAATCTATGAAGAATCTCAGGGCCAAAACCACACTGCTCCAGGAGGCAGATCCAGATGTTCCATGGAGGCAGTGCCCACCCAGGCACAGCAACACCAAGACGCTGTATGTTGAGGCTGAACAAGGTGCTGTCAGAGCAACTCTCCCACTGGAGCAAGACAGTGTGAACCACTATGGAGGACTGCCTGGAAATCAATGTCAAAGAGACAAATAGATTGACAAGATCCTGAATTTTAATAGAAAGGTCAGAATTCAAACAAAAATCCAAAGTACAGCAAAACCTTAAGAAAATCCCATGCCCCCTTAAGATCTACAATAATTTCAGTGTCGATTTCCTACTACTCTTGAGAATGACATAGATGCTTTTGTGTTTCAGCAAATAAAATTTAATCTCTTTAGTAGTAACTGTCTCAGCAGCAGCCCATGCACATCCAAATGTTGCCAGGTGGATTAAGATGATCCACCAATTTCATATGCAAAGCCCAGAGGAGCACAGGCTCCATTTGCCAGTGGTAAACCTCCACCTAGGTGCCCCCTGAATTCCTACAGTAATTTCCCAATTCTTTATCACTTTAATACTCCCAAGATTTTAGGAGGCTCTTACACATAGAACACCAGATCCAAGAAAGGTTCAGAGATTTGGAGTTGACTGTTCAGCCATTGTGATGTACTGGTGAGCTAATCTGAAAAACTGTCTAGGACTTGGTCTTTATTGCCTGGGTTCCTAAGCAAAATATGTTTTCTGTGACCATATAATCTTTTCCCTTTTTCCTTCTATGCATGTGTGTGTCTCTGCCTGTGTGGGTATGTGTGTCTATGTTGGTTCCTGCTTTGTAACTGCAGACCCTACTGTGAGTTTCAACCAAGTCTGAGTGAGTAACAGTGACTTCTAAGATCTTGCAAGTTCCATGAAAATCGCTGGTGGAGTGTAACAGAAAGAACTTTGTAGGTTCTCCACTGAGGGAAAGGCTGCTGAGTAAAATGGAGCCATTACTCCACACAAAAGTCTCCATGTTGGGAGAGAGATGTTACAAAAGTCTCAACACCAGGAGTAGCTTAGATCAGAACTCACATCTTTTTAGGCACCAGAAAATGTAATCATAACACGAATCTTCTAGAAGTCAAGCTTCATTAACTCTGCAGCTCACAGACCCTCTTGTTTTCAACTAGAAGAGGGCAGGAAGGATAAGATTTGCCATTTTCATTTTCTTATTCAAATTCACTTCAATTTCACCGGAATGTCCCCTCTTAGATATGACTAATCATGGAAAATATTGATCCCCTTCTATTCCCTTCATAAAGTGCAACTTTGGAGTACATGAAAATAACAGCTGATCAATGAGCATAATAGTAGCAAAAGCAATAAAAATAATACCTCTGTGAGAAGCAGACTGAGGGTGCATGCACAGGGTAGAGAAAAAGAAAAAAAACATCATCAAGCAGAGCAAATATATCTTTGTAACCCTGCAGCAAAAACACTCCTACCACTTTATATTAAAATACCGCAAGGAAACATTACAAACCTATTATACGAAGAATCAGAATGTTGCTTAATGGTTTTCTCATTGCTCGCTGTTATTTCTGTGTGGAGCTGCTACCCATTGCTATTGTCAACACTCATTTACACTTGAGAATGTATGTGTATTTGTGTGTGAGGACAGATACACAAGAGCTGGTACAGATCCTCAGGTGATGTAAATTGTCATGGCTGTCCTGACGTCAGTAGAGATACACTGATATCCTCCAGCAGATGATTTGCTTTCCTGTATGTAAAAAGCACTGCACCTGGGTGCTGTTTCAACTTTGCTGTTAGACACTTACTGTTGACAAATGCTCATGCAAATACATTCTCTCTTCCATGTGCAAGTACAGATATTGCCTTGCAGTGCACCTTGCAAGTAATGACAGGAGCTTTATGCTGCTTCCTGTGCTGAAATGTATAAAAAGGATCACTCCTGATCTATCTGCCCACTCTTACCTGTAACAACAGATCTCCAACTGCTTTGCTACAGATCTTAAAATTCACAGTGATGAAAGGGACTGTCCAGCATCACAAGTCTGTTAGAAACAAATTTAGGAGGAATAAACTTTGATCTTAAGACTGTTAGTCCAATGCTCTAAGAGATCTTAAACAGAGACATTGGGCAGAAAAAATCCAATAGTTGAGACTCTCATTTTCCCACTGAGGGCTTAGCTATATGAAATTACAAACTCCAGAACAGATGAATACAATAATATTACTAGTTTGTTTCAAGATACACCTCTTTGAGGGAAAAAAATGTATATATAATTTTTTTTTTAATCTACGAAAAAGAAAGATAAAATAGTCACATTTCAGGCTCTGTCTTCATAAATGACTCTTTTCTTTTTTCCTTATTTTCTCTTATTTGGTTCCACAGAATGCGGACCAAGTAGTGATTGCAGGCTACAGGTAATTTCATAACAAATGAAATATTTTCCATCTGTTAAACAGAGGAACATTGCTGGCTTTCTATAATGTTTTCCTAAGGGAGAGACAACAAAAGGTTTCATAACTGAGAATGGAAAAAGAGAAATAAACCACTGCTGAACTAGGAAAGAAAGGAAAAAACAAGCAACCTAACAAGACATTTATAGGGAAAATAACAGGAAAGCAGAAGATTAATAAACTCTATGTACGGAAAGATTAAGGTAGAGAAACAGTAGCTCTTCTTTACTGTTTCTAATTGGAACTCAAGGCAGAAAAAAAAAAATTGGGAAATTTCTACAATCTAAGAAATCTGTTTGTCTAGAGGTATTTTTGCTTGCAGAAGTGTACTTCATTTTATCACATGAACACTTCTTTTGAACAAGTAGGTAGAAGCCATAATTAATAAGCAATGAGACTTCTGGTTGACAGAGTCTGGTCTGGCACCACCTAAGGACTAGAAGAGCATCCCAAGGCTAGATTTCTCTGGATTACTCTGACTAAAGTGCAAATAATTTCAAGTATGGTGTAGGTGGGAATGCGTACAGTCTATGCTTCATGTAAGTATCCACACGCTACATGCATAAACTGTGCCTAACTTGTACAGTCCCACATGTGCATCATTTTATGAAGAACACGGAAGTATCAGTTGCTTGTTGTAAGCTCAGAACAACGGGTGTCCTTCCACACTGTATGTGCTGCAAAGAATGGGACAGCCATATCAAGAGTCACCTGGCACCAAGTTCCCAGCAAGGGACTCACTCTCTTTTAAGGGTGTTGTTAACACCTATTCATTTGGTACTTTTTTTCATAATACCTCTTCCAAACAGCCATGCATGAATTCTTTTGAATGCCAACAGTGTTCCCATGTGAGCCCACTGCTCCTAAAATTCCCTCAGAGAACCTTACCTTGGATCTGCCTGGGAAGTGACATCAAATGGGCAAATACAAAGCATATGGAAGAAAGGTGCCCTTGTCACCAGAGAAGAGCAGCCTGGCTGCAACAGAACATATAGCTGAGTGACATAAAAAAAAATAAATCATCTTATCAGAAAAAAAAATAATGCATTTGCAACCATCGTCATTTAAGCATTAAAAAATTCAAAGGTTTTTTTTTTTCTCTGATGCTTTCAGCACTTGGCCTCTCTTGTTAAAAGTGCAGTATGAGTCTTTGTTACTCCAGTTATTGATCTAGCTGGGCTCAGGACATAGATACACAGGTAGTGTCTGTTCAAAGCACAGCTCAGCAGTATTGCACACACGTTCCTTCCTGGTTATTACTTCCTGAGGCTCCCATCCCATCAATGAGATTTCCCACAATAGTATTTTCAGCCTTGACACCGTGTTGCTGTGGCAAGGAATTTATAAAGTATCATACTGAGGTGCTGTCCCTGTGGGAGGAATTCCTCATGCTGTCTTTACTCAGCAATTTTATACCAAGAGTTTCATCCTGAACTCTTCCTAAGCTGAGACCTTTTCCTTATCTCACCTGTTATTTCTTATATTTTGTTGTGAATCATTAATTCCAAATTCCACTGCCTGGGACTTTACAGGCCCTGATATAGATACAACGCAGGCATGTTCATGTCATAAAGTATGTCTTAGGCTAATTACAGTGAATGGAAACTGTGTGGATACATCTTTAAATGGAATGTAGTCACAGAGAATCCACTTTCTTTTCTCCTCTCATTATGTTCTTTATTTCAGAACCATCTGAGCAGGGCTTTAGCATCTGCGTAGCTATGCCAATGCAGACCTCTGTCATCTGACACCAGCTTACAGTACTCCATGGAACTTTTGATGCCGAAACAGTACATTGCTAGCAGGGATTTGCAGAACCCAGGGCGGCACCAATGCAACTATTTCTGGTGTGCGAAAGCTCAGGAGAGTTAAGCCCTGAAACAGGCTGGGGGAAATATGAATCTGCAAGAATGAAAGCAGAGGGCAAATGTAGCATTCCTTGTGCACTCAGAGCGAAAGGAATGGAGCATCTGGGGTACACAAGCCATTCAGAGTTGTTCTGGTCCTCTTCTTTTGTTTTTTTGTGTGTGTGTGCTGGTGCAATGCGCAAATATAGCAAAATACATTAATAGTAAGCCATAATATTTACAGTTATTGTTAGTATCCACTGAAATCAGTGGGGTTTTGTCTAATGCCTTTACCCTGGAGATAATCCATAGAATAGAACATTAATTCATAGTTTGCATAGTTAAAAAGAAAAAATATGGAAAACAGCACCTCTGCATATGCAATATCTTAATTTTAAAGTTACATAATTGAGCTTTCAAAATTAAACAAAAATAGAGCAAACAGCCTCAGACCACAACCGCAACTCAGTGGCCCTAACATTGTCTTTTAAAACTTGCCTCCTTACTAAAATTAAAAAAACTACCCTAAACCAATAAAAACTCAAATAAAATAAAATTGTTTTCGGCCCTATGCAAATCTAAATGAGCTCTGGGAAAATGTGATTTTAGCAAATTTCTTCCAAAAGTTCTAAGAGTTTGTTTTGCATGAGGAGGTATCTTGTAGAGCAAACACAGGCTAATAATTTAAAGGCAGTACTTAGATTCTTTATGTCATGCCAGACAAATACTGTTTCTATGCCTAGTTTTCACTGTTGGTGACACAGTTAAAAGAAGACCTTAATGCCACTTTAATGCAGAATGTTTGTAAAGTGCACCCATGTCTTTTGATGGAAGGAACTACAAGGGATTATTAGCTATTATTGTAATTATATTTATCAAAGTGAGTTTTCCAGCTAATGCATGAGCTCAAAATCTGAAGCCCTTCCATAGGCAGAGTTCCTACTGAGAGTTTCAGTGATAAAAACCAGCAGGATTTGGGCCTTTTAGATTTAATCTGCTAAATTCAACCCTGTGGCACTTCCCTGATACTCAGTGAAGGGCCCTGGGGATTGGCAAAGACAGTGGTATTCTGATAAAGAAAGAAGGAAAATTCATACTCAGAGGATCTGATGATACTTTGGGATGGTCCCTTAAGACAAGAGGCTGCCTAGTGAGGGTGATCTAAGCTATGCTAATTTGGCAACCTGTATTTTTGAAGCAAAACATTCCATGATGAATGACCTTATTTTTTTGTTTTTAAAGCTGTGAGGTGCTTATGCAATAGACTCCTAAGGTAGAAAGAGACAGATGCCGTGGAATAATAATCAGCCTAATTCTTGCTGAGAATCTCTGTAAAAACCTTTCTCCTTCCCTCTCCTTTCATAGGTAAGCTCAGTGCTACCTTTCCCACACAACGACATGCAGCAACAATTAGTGAACTTCTGCATAACTCAGGAATTCTTCCCTTTCTAGAGATGGGCTTGGGTTTTGTTCTCTTCTAAAAGGTAGGCTTTTACAATTTTTTTTTAAAAGGAGGCTTTAAAAAAAAGATAACATCCATTTTCTGATAAAAACAAAGAACAAAAATAAGACTGAACTTCTCTTCCAAATAAAAGACATGCTTCAGTTGTGCTTTTTATTCCAAGTCCTTTACAGAAGATGACACTGGTGTATCCAAAAGCTCAAGTCTTCACTTCTATCAAGGGCTTGAGGTGAGCCGGACTCTGAAAAAACCTCAGTCCTGACTCAAAAGAGGCAAAATCACTGGGCTGTGTCTGAGGGGAGAAGGGCCAGCACAAGTACACTTAAACATGCTGCCAGGACCTCTTGTTTTGTGAGAGGCAGAGGAAATTCCATTACCGGGCAGTGACAGCCCAGCACTGCCTGGGTGCTGCTTTAACCCTTACTTTCAGGCACCGCATCCTGACATGCTAAAATATAATTTCTGTTCTGTTTAGAGTGGCCATTTTCTGTAGTGAACAGTCAGTTTCAATGCTCTTGGCTAAGAGAAAAAAAATAGATAACATTGAATTTCAGGGTTTATAACAGAGGGAAAAACATGTTCAGATGTGAGAAGGGAGGAAGAGAGCGCAGTTCCCTAGTCTGTGTAGGTATTACAGTATGTGTCCCCTGCAGTCACACAAAAGCAAAACCACAACTCTCAGGTTGGCCGGCTGGATCATAAGGGATATTGGGCATGCTGTCAAAAGGTGGTGAAAGATTCCTCACCCTCCATCCTAGTTGTCTTTAAGTTAGATTTTGCAGTCTCTTTGATTTCCTTCTAACAGTCAGAGATGAGAGAGGACAAAACCCAGTATATACAATCAATGGGTGGAAAAAAAGAACCTGCAGGAGTGAGAAATATAGACTGTTTCGCATCTCTCATACTTCCTTTTCTATACAAAGATTTTGGTTTGCCTAAGCTATAGAAGGAAACAGACGCAGTCTATTTTAATCTTCCTGAGTGAAGAACGCTGCGGGGATTGTTCTGTTATCCCCAGCAGCAGCCCTGACTTCCCACAAAGAGGCTGTATCCACCCATCCATCTATCTATCTATCTATCTGAAATATAAAGACTATCGTATGCCACACCAGCAATCAGCTGTGTTCTTAATGCACTTCTCTTTGCACATTTTGGTATGAAGAAAAAAAATCTACAATTCTTCCCCCAGTTAAAGCCCACTGCAAAAAAAGCTCAGATAAGAAAGAGGTATTTAGACTTATGCAAAGAAATTGATTCCCCAATCTCAGTAATGACGTATGTTAGAAACTCTGTTCAGGAGAAAGGAAAGCCCTTGCTGATGTGATGTTGCTAACAGAGCCTTCACTGCAGGCATTCACTATTGAAAAAACAATGAGGATCATTATGCATTTTTATTTGGGTTTCTTATTGTTTTGACTTCAATGACTTAAACTATGCTGTTCTGGATTTACACCAGTCAGCATGAGTTCAGGATCTGGCCCTACGTCTTTTCAAAACTCCATCTATTGCATGATGAATAAGGGCCAGATCTTACTGCCTGTATTAATATCTCGAATAGCCCACCCACTTCCTTTAAGTTGTGATTGCAAAACTGAGACTTACAGTGCAGTATTTTAGGAGTATGGATCTGTCTTTTGAGATTCAAATGTGCATTGACCATACATATTCCTTTCATAGTATTTCTTTCCATAGTAATTTCTTTCCATAGTAATTTCTCCACTGATTTTCGCAGAATCATGTGGTAGATGCTTAGCTGTTATGAAGTGGTGTAACTGCACTTACACCAGCTGAAAATCCGGCTCCATGTTGTAGCTATGCTTGTGCATTCAAAACAAACATAAGATAGAAGGGAGGCTTTTATTTAAAGTGCCAGAAGAGAGGAGGAAGACGTTTTGGGCTATAGAGTGTGCTGCATGCTTCATTTGTTTTGACATTACTATACTTAAAACATTAGTTTGTTCCAGGAAAGAAATCCCAATCTAGTTTCACTACTTACATTAGCTTTTTCCTTACATAAAAGAAGCCCCATCAAGCAACTATGCTCCTTCCCTTCCTAACTTTGCTAACTCTGGCTTCCAACCAGAAAACATACCCCGGCTTTCAAAGTGCCTAAGCATGGAACAATACAACACTACGTGCAGCTGTAATTACCAGCTGGTGAACTGGTGGCATATACTGGATACGTAATCCAAGAAAATGTGACTCTTCAATAGTAGCCTCTTCCACCACCTATAGTGCTGGAATGCTCACCCTTGTTTACTATACATCATGCACATAGACCATTATCAGCATTCAATACTAGTAGTCGTGCTTTCTTTGCTGAAAAGGAAAGATGAGCAAAAAATACTTTGTCCTTTTGAAGAGCTGGATCAGTGTCAGATGACACTCACCAAAAAAAAAAAAAAGACAACCCACACAGAAGTGCGATAAACATCCTAAATGGCAAACATATGTACAGCATCTGCATCTCTATGAACACGCATACATCATGTGCAAAATAATGCATACCCTAGACCCCTTGCATCAGTGAGGGCAGGAAAATCTCAGCTGGTTCCAGGGATGATGGGTTTTTTTAACAGATACCAGCGACTTAAGGCAACCAGAAGCTGCCACAACGCTGCTGTCCTTTGCCAAGCTTCTCCCCGCTTGGGCTAAACCGCACTCGTCTTTGATCAAAGACTTATTTACTGATGACAACGGGGGCACGACGCTGTGTGCGAGCGCCACGGGTGAGCAGCCCCGAGCGGGTTCAAGCGGGCCACGGGCACCGGCACACACCAATAAAAGCGGTGAAGTAGGAGGCGGCGAACGCCCCTGGGAAGCAGCATCCCGGCTCCTCTTGCACTCTGCCTGCTCTCCTCGAGCACGCACCGAGGGAGGGATTCCCCACCCACCCACACGCTGCCTCTCTCCGTGCGGTGCTGCAGGGGGGTATAACCCAGTTCCCTCTTGGCTCCGGGCCCGGGAAGAGCCCGTTGCGCCTCTGCTCTCCCACCGCCGCCCCTGCCCGCCCCCTCTCCCCCCTCTCGCTTTCTCCGGTCTCCTGCTCAGGACGCCTTTGCCGATGGCCTGCGGGGTCTTGTGTTGGAGCAGAGCGGTGCAGCAGCCCTTCTCCCGGCCGTCCTTCTCCGCGGGGTGCTGGTGGGGCTGGAGAGGGGGGTGCTGGTGGCCGGGA